>JAHQIW010001531.1:0-45540 GCA_019055375.1 Parelaphostrongylus tenuis
CCAGTTCAGTTGGGTTGAAAGCTACATGGTTTTGGAATGCGAATGATTCTGTTATCAAATCCAGGTATGATTTGATATGACTAAGAAGAGAATCAACTTACTAGCACCTTTATTTGTATTAAATTGAGAGCCACATTTATGTAGAGATTAACATATTGAGACCATCTCCTTTCCTGGAGGATCATGACTGTATCGCTCTGCTCTTGATTGGATTATCAAAGAGAACGTGAAAAACTAAAGTCTTTGGGGCAACTTGGTACCAATTGTGCTGTACAATCGATTCCTGTTACTCAGATCAATCGGCTTCGATGAAATGCCAAAACAATGGATATTTGAAATTCCTAACAAAATTTGTTGATTGAGTGATTTATTTCCATCATTATCAAGATATCTCTGAGTAACTGTGAGAAGTGAGAGTTTTCGTCAAGATTTCCGCAAAAAGCTATACGCAGCACATTGGGGTTAGATGCCGTTCCAGACGCAACACGCTGGAGAAATGGAGAGTCAGAGATTGGGTTTATGATTCCGAAAGGGTTAGAACCGTTTTGCAGCAAAACCATCCAAACACCGGGCAAGTCCTCTCTTCCTATCTATTGTTTTTGAGGGCAGGGCGATTTTGCGCCAGTGCTGTCAATAATTCAAGCATAACCAGAACACTAGTACATTTTATTACAGACTGGGTACTCTGTACAATAATTATATTCATTAGAAGTAAACACTCAAAGAGACGTTGTTTCTTCTAGCCGGCACCATGTTTCCTTTTTTTCTAGAGTGCGATGGTTTGAATGCTTTGATGGCGTTGGTAGACCGCTTGGACTCATTAGATTCAAGCTGTGCACGAACTCTCGCTCGGACGTTTTCCAACATGTGCCTACATAGGAATCCGCATGCACCTATACCGGTGCTTGAAGTGTTGAGCAGAGGATTGTCGAGACTTATCACCCATCCTGTATGTTCTCATCAAAGTACTTAGAAAGATTGTTTGTATTTTTTCTCGCTTCCAGGGCTTGAGTAATCTTTTTAATCCATCATTTTAGGATAAGAAAGTTCTACAGTATTCATGTTGGGCCATTTCTTATCTCATTGATGGTCCTGACGAACAAATTGCTCTTGTAACGAGAAGTGGTTAGTGCACATACTATTCTAGAGCATTTTAAATTGTTCTACGTATTGTTTTCTCTCTTCAGGTGTACTTCCACTTGTCAGTAAACTTCTAAGGGATTCTGATGCCGTAGCTATAGCTGCTCTTCTTGTGTTTGAAACATGAGTATGGGGAGCGATGATTTAACACAGGTTCGCATTAATGAGCACTATTACCCTCAAAATCTCTCCTCTTTTGCACGTTTCGTGGTTTTGTGCGTATATCTGTCGATGTATTTTCCCTCTATTCTTACCATTGGAATGTTCTCCAGTGTAGTTAACATTGTAGTGCGTGGTGGACCTCGGAGTACTGAGTGAAATAATACAGCTGTTTGAACGCTCCAAGTCGACAACTGTGGTGGAGGAATGTTGTCGGCTGATATCGAATATTATTGCGGGTACTCAGTCACAAATTCAGGCGGTAATTGATGCAGGAATCATGCCATTTATTCTCAAAGTCTTAGATTCGGTTAGACTTTTGATTTACCTTCATATTCAACTGCTTTTTTTTAGGTCTCGCTATAAGAATGCTATCCGGCGATGTATTTCTTTTCTTCAGCCTTCAATGATGTTTTCATGACCACTTATACAGTGTAATGCACATGTTTCGGCCTTGCATCCTCGTCAGCTAAAGTCTGAGCCAATCTCCTACGGGGAAGAATCCGTCTTAAAAGAAATTGGCTCATACTTTAGGCACTGTACAGCTGACGAGGCTGCAAAGCCGAAACGCGTACATTGCTCCGTATGTGCACATAAAAGGCCTCAAGAAAGAAACAATTAAGAAATACGTTGTAAGATTATATTCCTTTGATTTACTTACTGTCAAAACATTCTTGACCAATCCTTGCGAAGCCGCGGACCTACGGCCTCTGCGTGTTGCGCCTAACGCTGGGGGTTCGACGGCGTTTTTAGACGCAGCACACTGAAACCTTTGTCGCCACTGTCGGTCCCATAAGGGCTAAACAACGAAGTATGCTAACGATATTACCACTAAGTGATGGCCTGGTTGAGTATTATAGTTTAGGGAGATTTCAAATGTCAGTTCGAAGCGTCATGGGCTGTGGCAAATCTGGCTCTAGGTGGTACTCTAAAGCAAGTTCTATGCCTTCTAGAGGAGAACGCCATTCCAATACTATGTGCTGCACTTGCACACAGTAACGTTGATTTACTCAATAATATCCTCGAAACTCTCCACACTTTACTGAATGCGGTTTCTTCATGGTAAGTCTTAACGATATGTTCTTGGTCTATTCGTATGTGTCACCATCGGGAAATGTAATATATAATAGTTGCCCTGAACGTTTCGATGAGGTCCGTAATTCTGTTGAGGAAAATGGAGGGCTTTATCGTATGGAAAGACTGCAAGAGTCCGAATCAGACAAGGTTCGCAACATTTTCTCACTGTGTGCTCTCTCGGCGTCGTTATACTCTATATTCGCATTACATTTTCAGGTGTACCATACCGCTTGTCGCATTATCACAGTTTTCTTTGATGATGAAGTTAATGAAGAAGAGTCAAAGAGCAGTGAAGAGAGCCATCTTATGGATTATAGTTTCTAAGTTTCCTAAAGATTCGACGAGTATTCGAACTTGGTATCGTGCTCATCTCATTTCTTCACCCGCTTTCACACAGTTTCATATAGTAACTTGACTTGTGAGTAGACTTTTCATTTTTCGGAATAATTCAGCCCGTGTCATTTTGCACGATGTGCACGCAGAATGTTTATTGTAGGTGTATCCTTCCTACATTCAGTGGATAACATATACTTCATGTGCGTTGTTGTCAAATAAAGTTGTTGTTGTGTGAAGATCATTGCAGAAGTAGTTCATCTCATGACTGTGCGAATGAAATTACTCAGTTGGTATAATCATGTCCAGTTTGCAGATTCCATCGAATTTAACCCTTTTGGGACCATGGACCCACGCCCTTTGCATCTCTAACCCCCAGCGTGCCATTGTTAGATGTAGCAGGCTGGGTGTTAGAGATGCGGAGGAGGTACGTCCACGACTCTCAAAAGGTTGACCGCTTATACCATTCATGTGCAATTTTAATTTCGGAATGTACTGTTATTGTTGCGCGTGTGTGGTGCAGAGATTAGAGGTGCTGTGGAAGACATTCGTGATGATTAGTTGATCATAAGTTGTTCAATCCCGCGCTATAGGTTCAACAACTCTTCCACCCCTACATGGTCGGTGAAGTGGTACCAGTTTATAGGGCTTGTATGTTAGGATAGCAACACTGACTTGATACACCGGTAAGCAACCAGGAGTCATTGGAAAGGCCACATATGCATTGAATCACTACCGATGCTTTATAAAGACGAATATCTGGCGCATTCGTAAGAGGATGGTCAGTGCCGAGAGCTTTATCCTTCTATCCTTCTGGTACCACTGTTTCCCAGTCATAACACTCTTTTGGCATTGTAAGTGATTCATGAGCAAGAGGAATCTTCATGCAACAGTTGAAACCGCACCGAATGTTCGCGGACCTTCGAGACGATGGATGCGAGTGACTGGAATGAATTCTGAAAGTGTTCGGATCCTCACAGTGAAAATGTGCTGATGGATCGTGTACATTTGAAAAAAAATGTCGCTGTGAATGAGTTTGTACCTGTTTGAATGGAAATACGACTTGTCACGATATCCCTTTGTGGGTCATGAAAATTATTTTAACCTCGAAATTTCCAAAGCTCTCTTTTTCGCTGGACAAAGCTTTTTCGCTAGAATTTGAGTAGTCACTCGAAAATTCAAATATCGGCAATTCCGACGCTTTGCTTGGTTTTAAAAGGACCTATAGTACGCTGTAGCAGCAAAGATAAGATTATGTTTTACACTCGGTTTACCTTATTTGCTCAGCTAAACTCTGTGAATCGCTTTTTACTGAACTACACTAAACTCATTCGATAGCCAAAATTTCGGCGAGTTTGAAGCGTGAACTAGTCTTTGCAAACTTCTTATAGCGCACTGTGAGAGCGAAAATGAAATTATGTTTCACTTTCGAAGGTTTCTTTGCACATGGGAGTTATGTATGCACAGAAAATTTCAAACTTGTAGAAAAAATTATGCCCTATCAGAGCGGTTTAAGATACTTAAAATCCTCGAAACAAAGCAAAAACTTTGTTGACGAACACATATGGCGCCCTACTGGTGATATCGCTTATGCTCTCGTCTGTAAATGGATTTAGCCGAATGTGTACGGTGTGATTTACATCCACATCCTCCAAACGGTTTAACCATTTCGAATTCTTCAGTGGGCACAAAAAATACGTTTATCCGGCTGAATATCAGAGCTGAGTACTGGTTTGACCATAGACTTGCAGCCCTGCTCTGTACCTCGGACATCCCATTGGTTATCTGCAGCCTTTTGAGACGAAACTCGTTTTTTTTTTACAAAAGAGATGATCATTTCTTGATCAATAGAGTATTTCTTGAGTGAAGAATTTCGTAAATTTGTGGCAGAAGCTTTACCTTATCGCACCAATCGCCTAGTAAACTTTTGTAGAATGTTCTCCTCAGACTCAATAAGTTTGGAGTTTTAAATTCTCTACAGATGCTTAGAACCTTCGGGAAACTGTAGGTAAATATCTTGTCAAACAGAATGCCTTTTTATTTAACCGCTTTCAGGGGTGTGCAAAATTTTGACATAATGCTGGATTCCAACCCACATTTCAAATCTTCCGCGAGTGTGTGCTCTGAGCAATTGAACTACAGACGCCTGTTTTGTCTACAATAATTCAGATCATCAAAATTTTCACAGAGCTGCGTCAACTAACAAGCATAAGCGACAATTTGAAGACACTGGCATGCTCTTCTGCATAAATCCCAATTGCTATTTTGCTTTTATGCTCAAACTATTAATCTCTGTAATCGAGTGAGAGGAATATTTGTCATACGCCACAGAAAATCAGAACTTGGTCGTAGTATAGCAAACTTTTCTTCCATCAAAGGTTTATGGACTATATTAGTTTCTATTGTAACTAGCATAATTCACAACGAGCAGAGAGAATATCGTGATTTGACTTTAGGAGCGGTCATTGTTTTGCATTCTATGATTCCCGTAAAAGTCATGGCATCGCATAAGCTCAAGTGCTTTCGCCATGAAGCGATGCTATCTTGACGACTGTGATGCTATTATTCGACATTCATTTTCAGTAGTACATTTTTGTGTAGTTATGTGAAATATTCGGGGCATTGATTATATCATCCATGAATTTTGGCACTAGAGCAATATACAGCAATTACATCAACGAGAAATAATCAAAGTTGTATAATTTTGGTATCGTCCATTTGCACATTTTCATGCGAACATTTTGAAATACAACTGCGTATATTTGCTTTGTGATGGACCTGTGTGAGAACAATTCGATTTCTAAACTTGCACAAATGGCGTGTAGTGGAAAATGCTAGTGAAGCAGCGCGCAAGATTAACGGAGCTTGAAGCGATGATACGGTTGCAGAAAGGACGATTAGGAAGTGGTTCGCGAAGTTCAGTGTTGTAAAGAACAGTCTGGAGGGACTAGTCGCGCTCTAGCCGTCCGTAGGAAGTTTCATTATTCTTGCTCACTGTTCATTAATAGCAGGCAATTTTGTTCCCACGACAGGTCTTTCTTAAAGTAAGTATAGGCAAGTTGTATATCAAAATTGACGCAAGAAAATGCGCAATTGAATGTTACCTAAATCATGGAAATCTTTATTTCTTTTCGTCAACCAATTCAGTGTTTATTTTTCTGTTGCTAAAAGTTATGAAACGACCTTGTGTAATTCAGTTACCGAACAGAGAAGAGTGAAAGCTCTGGCTGTAAAAAATGATTGAGTAAAGGCATTCATAACCATTACTTTAGGTTTTTTTTTACTATCTAGGCAAATGCGGCAAACACAAGCACAATGAATCAAGCATTTTTATTCTTCAAGTGTCTATTTATACAATACGATATTCTTTGCCTCAACAACGAAATCTCTCCCAG
Source organism: Parelaphostrongylus tenuis (assembly GCA_019055375.1). Taxonomy (NCBI): domain Eukaryota; kingdom Metazoa; phylum Nematoda; class Chromadorea; order Rhabditida; family Metastrongylidae; genus Parelaphostrongylus; species Parelaphostrongylus tenuis. The sequence continues at coordinate 6,105 of JAHQIW010001531.1, forward strand.
ATTAAGCATAAATTGTCAGTGAAGATCAGAAACTTAATCTGCTAGTAGATTTAGAGATTTTCTTTGATGTATTAATGATGGGATAAGGAACGGAGAACATTTTCAAGATATAACTCAAATGAGAATACACAAGAAAAGGCAGGGAAAAAAGATAGCAAAACTGAGTTGCAAGGTAACTATAAAAGTTTTCGACACAATACCATTTTCCATAATCTAGTTGGAACGGACAAATCTCTCGAAAAATCTCGAAACTTAACTATGCTACCAAAAATTTTCCCGATTGAGTGATCAACAGTGCCTCAGGCGTCAGGTTCCTATGGTTTATTTAACTCTTGCCTAAGCTTATGAAGCTTAAGCAGGAGTGGATGTGAGATCGCATTCAACTGATCCACAAATCTAAGCGTTTCGCGTACCTGAGTCCTCCATTTATCAATACGGTTCGGAAATCTTTGGGCCGTAAAAATTAACACCAACCCTCTCATTAAGAAGAGCAACGAGATATCTTGGCGAAATATGAATCAGATTAGAAGCTTTCGCAGAGACATTTGACTCAGATTAGGGCAATATCCCAGTTCGATTCCAATGTCTAAAGTCTCCAAGAAAATTAAGGCTTCCCGCTCTGAGGCATATTTCATCACTAAGATGTCTCCTGCTCATTTTATGAGAATTTCCAAAGAACGAAGGTTGCCCGACTTGTATCGCTCGCTTGATGGAGGACCCAGTAGCACTTGAAACGCTTTGACTTGTGGACTACCCAAATGCGATCTCACAATCGGTTCCTTGCTCAAACTCCAAGTCGTGACGATTTTTGGTTATGAATAATCGAATCATGCGGTTATGTGAAGTGCCGTGTTCATCTAGGGGAAAGGATATTCAGTATTATAGTTGCGACTTTAGATTCAAAAAGGTTTGTAATTCAGCAGAATACATCTCAAATGATAATTTCGAAAACTTATGTTGATTAAGATCACAAAGAGAATATAAAATGCTAGCTGGGGTTGAACATCGTGAGTACTTAAGAGGCTTCGAGATTACGCGAGTAGACTGGTGATATAATCTCAAATCCCATGATTAATAAGCTGCGCCCGTTAGTGCACATGAGATGAAATGATCACACCAAGACAATTTATGAAAAGAAGAAATAAGAGACGTTATTGAAAGGTGCACAATGCTCATTACAATAAACAAAATAAAAAATCCGGAAGAAGAATTGTACCAATTCAAAATCGTCACCTACGTTATTCTACAAGATGACGCTTAAGACAAGAGTATTTACACACAGCAATACAACAGATCTAAACAAGTATAAAATCTGTCGAATTATGGCAACATAGTCATGTGGAGGTCCGTTGAGTGATCCCTCCCGGTTGGTCGCGAGGGCACGTGGCGCGTCCCCAGGTGGTGGATAGGGGAATAAAACGCGAACCAAAAGTGACCGTGTGCTTCCCAGAGGCGCAGGTGGATTCAGGGAAGAGCAACCCTTCTTCTGCAGCGCCGACTTGACAAAAACTCTACTTCTACGAGTCATGTCGGCCAAAAGCCTGCAATCAAGCGGCTGGGAAGTACATGGGAGGCGGTTAGGAGTCGCCTCCAATAAACAAGCTCCTCCCGTTCCTCCGAGAGAGACTGGCAAGCTACTCGTGAGTACCCAGCACCCACGTTTAGAGCCTGGCAAGCTATACGTTGGGTATCAAAATGCCAAAAACAATAACAAATATGGGCCTCATTCCCCTGACCCTGAAAGAGCCCCTGGTACGGCAGCGCCAGATAGGACGAGTACGGAGCGGCTGCTAAAATCTCAGGGCCGAACTAGGCTGCCAAGATCGAAACGGTTTGAAATGACGATCTGTACCTACAACGCAAGAACCCTTGCTCCGAATCTGTTGTAGAAAATCTATTGATTCAAGCAAGAAGAATAAGATACGACGACATTGAACTGGCTGAGACGAGAAGGCGCCATCCCTTTCACGTTGTTCATGACACTGGAGAAGAAGTGTTCCCTGGTACATGCGCTCGCAGAGGTGTCGGCGGCGTTGGCGTCCTCGTCAAATCGGATTTGACCGCGAACATTGATTTGTTCGAACAACTAACAACCCGTATCGGACGATTACGGTTAAAACAATGTGGTTCTATGCCGGCTTTGATCGTCTTCGTTGCTTACGCGCCAACATCAAGCTATGACGAAGACGTGATCGAAGCGTTCTCTATGGAACTCGAAAAATTCGTTAAAAAAGATCATACATTCTTCATGATCATTGTCGGAAATTTTAACGCAAAAATTGGACCAAGAAGAACGTCTAAAGAACGTCACATAGGGACTCACGGACTAAAAAGGAATGAGCAGGGTGAGAGGCTATCTGAGTTTATCATGACGACCCAAACCATCCATGGTAACTCGCAATTCCAAAAGCCTCTTTCTCAGCGATGGACGTGGGAGTCTCCCAGTGGAGAGTACCATAACGAAATAGATCACATCATAGTAAATCGAAGGTTTTGCCTGACCGAAGTCGCTGTTGTTCCTAAGTTCTACACGGGATCAGACCATCGCCTCCTTCGCGCAACGTTCCGATTTTCAAGGAGAGGAGAGAAAGCCGCTAAATTCAACCAACGAAGTCCCCAAACTCCCATAAACTGGAATGTATTTAAATCATTAGTCGGCTCTTGGGAAAATACCGTTGTCGACAACATCGACGAAGAATACGATCGACTCGTTGAATATCTTCACGTTAGCGCGATAAAAGCCGAGAGTCCTAAGGTCACGAAGAGACGCTTGTCTCCGCAGACACTCGAGCTGATACCTCAACGTGGAATCGCACGAGCTACAGGAAACCGAAACCTTACGTCCGAACTTGCGAAACGCTGCAGAGAAGCGATAAAAGAAGACCTCAAAGAAAGAAGAGCAGCAGTTATGGCAGAAGCTGCAGAAGCTGAGAAGAGCATTCGCAATGCCCAGCTAGGCTTCGCCAGCTATAAGACCAAAATGATTGCACTCCGATACCGTGACGGGACACTTACAGCTTCGAGAAGGGCTATGGAGAAAATCATCCATCAATACTACTCGGATCTCTTCGCTAGCCATGTCCTCTGAGCGTCATATAAGTTGAAAGAAGACGAATATGTCGTCCCACCGGCCCTCCCTTCCAAAATCCGACATGTTATACCGTCGGTGAAGAACAGAACAATACCCGGTCCAGGCAGGATCAGACCAGAACATCTGAAGAATCTGCCGCCAGTTCTCATCAACACCCTGGCTCGGCTCTTCACTCGCTGCCTGTCAGAATGCAAGGTCCTTATTCAAAGGAAAACCAGCAAGACCGTATTGTTGTTCTGAAAGGGAGACCTTCACGACATAGGCAATTATCGCCCAATCTGCTTACTGTCCGTTGTCTATAAACTCTTTACTCGAGTCATCCTAAACAGGATTGACAGAACACTGGACGAAGGGCAGCCATGCGAAGAAGCAGGGTTCCGAAAAGGATTTAATACCATAGATCACATCCACACGATTACAAGACTCATTGAAGTTTCACGAGAGTACAAACAACCACTCTGTCTCACTTTCATCGATCTGAAGAAAGCCTTTGATTCAGTGGAAACAGAAGCGGTTATGGACGCTCTGGATAACCAGGGCGTCCCTATTCGGTACATAATGATCCTTCATGAGCTTTATAAGGAATTGACGACCAAAATATTTCCATTTTACAACAATATCACCATTGAAGTAAGAATAGTGGTTCGACAAGGCGATACAATTTTGCCAAAACTATTCACTGCCACCGTACAATACGTCATGCAAACATTAGAATGGGACGAAATGAGAGTGAAAATTGACGGTCGACAATTAAACCATCTACGCTTTGCTGACGATATTGTTCTCATAAAACCAAACATCAGCCAAGCGGAACGAAAGTTGACCGATTTCGATGACGCCTGTGGAAAGATTGGTCTTCAACTAAATCTAACGAAAACAATGTTCATGAAGAACGGATGGTTTTCTAATGCCCCATTCACGCTTAACGGAACGACAATCTCATAATGCTCCAGTTACATCTACCTAGGTCGTGAAATCAACATGATGAACGAAATAGCTCCAGAGTTGAGCAGGTGAAAATGAGCGGCTTGTGGAACGTTTAAGGGCATCGACGATGTAGTGAAGAGGACAAAGAACATCCGACTCCGTGCCCACCTTTTCGACTCGACAATTATCCGTGCCCTGACGCATGCAGCACAAATCTGGTCTTTACGTAAGCAGGATGGAAAATCACTTGGTGTTATCGAACGCGCAGTCGAAAGGTCGATGCTAGGAGCATCCCGTATCTCGCAAAATAGAAAAAGGATCCGAAGTTCCGACCTACGTCGACGATCGAAAATGGGAGACGCCGTTCTACACGCCAGGATATCGAAAATAAGATGGGCAGGACACGTGATGCGCTTCAACGATAACCGATGGAGGAGAGAGCCGTTACTGACTGGATTCCTCGGGACCTCAAGCGCTCTAAAGGAAGACCACTGACCCGTCTGTCCGATTTCTTAACGAAAGCGATAGAAGAAAGATATGAAGCTCAGCGAATCCCTAGAGCGAGGAGGATCTACTGGACTACTCTTGCACGCGATAGGGAAAAATGAAAGAGTTGCTGGTAGCCGCTCGAGTCACTCGACGATCAACGGGTCGACAGGTGATACAGGTGAGTCATGTGGACCGGATTTCACTGATTACTCGATGATGTGAGGAGCGCACTGGAGAATTCAAAGCATCCAACTGAAGGATCAGCATGTGAATCCTTTTCATATCGAAGTATTAAGTCTTCTCATGAGTTTTGGCACCAGAGCAGTAAACATCAGATTTATTTAAATAGAAGTAATTAAAACTACTTAACAACACTATTTAATATATTCGCCATCAGCCCCAACACATTTCTTCCATCTCTCAGGCAACATGTCAACACCGCACTCACAGAACTCGTCATTCTTGAATTCAAAGAAAGTTCTTAGACACAAATGATTGATTTTTGAAATTTCTTTTCACTTAAGTTAGTCCCAAGAGGTGATAGTCAGGCGGCGACATTCAAAGACTGAACGACGGATGCAGCAACTCCCAACCCAGTTGTTTCAACCTCCTCTTTATCAATGTGGCACCTTCAGCCTTGCGTTATCTTGAAGTAGAATGAGAATGAGGTGACGTCGACGTGACAGGGCCAGACTGCAGCAATCCAGGTGCTCACTTGTAGCTCTTGGCGTTGATCACGTCTGCAGCTGGCATCATGTCTCAATGAATGGGCCCGGTCCAGTCCCGAAAGATGATGAGCAAAGCCATTGGTGCGAATCGACTTCTACGTGGAGTTGGAGTCTCTTGTCGGCTCTTGTAGTAACCACCAATTTGAACAGCGTTGACCATTATAGGAATTACACTTCTCGCAAACGGTGATGACCTTGGCCAAAAGTAGAACACCGATGGCTTTTATTCAACATCGACAAGTGCAAATCAGCTTAAGCAATGGATTATATTCAGGTATTGCGATCCATGATATCAGGTTGAGTTAATATGCAGACAATAATTACACGTTTTTAGATTGTAAGCCGACATTGATTGACGAAGTAATCGAGAAATCACTATATTCTCTACATAAAGTCTCTTTCACTATCTTACCAAATGTCGCCGTTTCCTCATTCGAGACACCGCTATCGTAGGACCGCCTCAGCTGGCTTATTTCACGAACATCCCCAATCGCTGCGTGAGTTGTATACTTGCATGTAAAAAAAACACGGCGCTGTCTTTGAGAAATCAAAAAACATTAAAAAGACATACTGCTTCCTTCCAACCGAATTCGAGTAAGACATCCTTCTCAGCACTCGTCCTTTCATGGGCTGACTTCAATTTGTACACCTGAGCATACCCCGTTTCCGTATTTTGAGCGGGGCACATAAAATGTTAAAAAACACGCGAAGAGGAGATTTGATTCTATCTGCAGCAAGGGATGTAGGATAGTTCAGAGACCGTTATAAAATTTGTCACACTTGTTGCAGCTACCTATAGCTATTTTGCAGTTTCTATTTTCCCCTGTTTCATTCATGTGTTCAAAGGAAAACCCGAGCAAATTAGTGGGCGATTATGAGGGTATGCCAGAAATAACCAGAAATTGCAAGCAAGTCGTTCAAAGAACAAAAAGACAAATACGTCTACAAAAGCACTCTATTTATTTTGCATAAGTCTATCACCTTATTTAACCAGTTTTCCGATTTTTTCCTATGCGTGGATCTCATTTCCTATAATACTTAATTCGTCTCCTTGCTTGCATAAGGATTTTGTTTTCTTCATCATCCCCGTGGGTTGCTGATTGAGCAAATCCCCATGCAACTCTCAAGAATAACCACCCTAAGAAAATCCATAGAGCAGTCGCTTTTGATTACCGGATAGTTTTGGAAAGATTTGGGTCAACAATGCGTCGAACATCGGTAGCATTTGGTCACAGCTTCTTCTCTTCAACTCTTCTATTTTTTGATTGGATTACATTAATTCCAAAAACATACCATGATACTGTTGTGAGAAAGATTAATTTTCACTTTCTGATTTCTCAAATCGTGCCATTCTTGCAGCCCACAAATATAGTAAATTTCCATGCTTTTTAGGATTTTTCTTTTCGAACAAATCACATTTTGCTAAACATGAGCTGATAATAACGCACCTATCAGGTTCAGATTTTGATAAAAATGTTTGTCACTGAAACAATTCCAGCTATCTTATGATATCAGTCTTCTAACCAAAGTACTAGAAACATGTCCTGCAGCTTGATTTACTACCAGAAGTATCGCTCCACCATTTTACAGCAATCATTTGGCGAGAATTGTAGCAAAATGTCTTATCGGATTCACAACAATCACAACAGATTCAAATACAGACAGTTTTATGAAATGCTATTTGAGAAACGTTGAAATACCGCGATGCCTTCCACTTCGTGAACATTGAGATTTGTTCGATGAACTTGTCGATCTGAGCCGTCACATCAACGAAATGCATGCGAATAGTAACACAAGAGTAGAAAATGAATGTGGAAATTACGAAAATATATTTACTCGACTACTTCGTCCATTGCCTTGATAGCCTCCTTAAATTTGTCCACCTTCTTCACCGACTTCTTCTCGAGTTCTGTATAAAACAAGGATCAATGCAACATTTTGTGTTAGGGTTCCATAATCACTTACGCTGAGGAGAACGATCAGCATAGGAATACGCTAAGCAGGTCCTACCAAAAGGTCCCAAGAAGTGTTTTCTTGAACTCCTTGGAACATTCTTTTGACTGAGGGAAAAAAATCGTACGTTGAATACGAACACTTGAAATAGTAACTTTTTTACTTCACGATATGTTCAACTTCGCATGAGCACCGTTCCTACTCTTTTACAAAGTGGAAAGAGTCGAAGGAAACCACTTACTATTGATATCGTCTAGCATAGCAAAGCATCCACTATCTATATGCTACGTTTTCTCTTTTGTAGGAAAAAATTTTTTTACAGTGCTACCAAAAGAAGAATATTTTGCTACCAAAGTTCACAGTGAGTTTCCTATCTTTTGAGCTTTGTACTCGAGAAAATGGCAATGAAACGATTAGTTAACCTTCATTACTTAGTCTGCCGCTCGTCTGATATGGTGATCGGCCATAGTATGAGACTGTGCAGTGGTTTTATAATCGGATGTAGTAAGTTGGGAAAGCAGTAATTTAATTTCGTTTGAGCCGCATGTATTTCCAAAATATTCGATTTCATTTATTAGGGCTTCAACTAAGTTTCCAAACTTGACCCAGAAAGTAAGAAATTTCCCACAAAAACAATATTTTATTTAACTATTTGTGCAGGATTTTCTTGCGCATCATTTATAATATTTCTGCAGGTACTTGCGTCACAATGGAGCCGTCACGGGAAATTCAAACGCAACTTACTGCTTGATGAGCTTCAGTTGGGACACAGTTTTCAAGCTGCGTTTCATAACATCAGTATACGGCGTATGAATGGCTTATAAAGTTTCGCAACAGAGATACTGATCTGGTCGATCGACCAATATCCGGAACACCGCGTGAAATTGATCGAGAAGCAATCATTGAAGCGATTGAGGAAGATCCTACTTGATTAACCGGTGATTTGGGCGATGATTTGCAGTGCTCACATGGGCAGATCCGGAAGATTTTGAAAGATGCAGGCAAGAAATGGCGCAAGGGCAACTGGATTGCGCTCGAGTTCATGGCTCATCGAGCCTACCATGCCTCCGAGATCGGCGAATTTGTACCAGAGCTGTCTCGGATTTAGCACCACTGACTCATAGCATCGGCAGCCCACCGCAAGTCTTTGTAAAAGCCAAATGTGCATTCAGTCACGCTGAGCGAACGTAGGAGTTAGAGACGAGTGGGTAGCGCATCCTTTATGAATTGATCTCTGAGAGCTTTATCCATTATTCTTTATTTTTGACAGAACAAGAGTCCATGTACAGCACAGATTCCCATAATTCCATCATGAATTGTGTGAGTGCAGTAATATGATGCGTAACGTTGTCGTATTTCCTTGCCTTTTTTTACCTAAAAGATTGCTTAGAATTGACTCTGAGTTCTCTCGAGATTACTGCAATGTACGCCGACCTGATACTGTAGGTGCAAAACACGGCAAGATTAAACAGGTTTGCTGTGGATAAACTCAAGATAGACCAGTCGGACGAGACGACTGAGTACGATCGGATTACAGCATTTTTAAAAGTATCTGCGGTATATAGTTATATGACAAAGCTTTGATATCCATTTATCATGGCTTGAGTTGTAATTGACGCTTACTGTTGTTAACCTTTTACAGACCACCGTTCACAGGCAGGCGAGGTTGCGCTGTCGATGCGAGGCAATCGGCGCGATTGGGTCATGTGATCTTCTCAGAGCCGTAGTTTCGTAGTGGTATAGACTTTACATTTCGTCATTCAACTCGATTTCGTCACAAGTAAAAGGTGAAATTAGAGTGGAAAAATTTCAGTTAGGCTTATTCTGGTCGAAATAGGCTAAAACGTTTCTAAAACAACACTTGTTTGTAAAAAATGATGCACCAGATTTCAATGAAACGCCTCTTCGACTACTCGCGAGAATCCTTCGAATGTTAGCATGCTTTGTTGACACCATAAAGGTGGAGGAGACTTTATTTTGCTGCTTCAAAGGTGATTTCTTTATATATTATCCACTTACATCCTGAACTCTGTGTTTGGAATTCTGTAATTTGGTATACTGTAGTTCGTACATGTTTCGGTGATAGTGAGCGAACTTGAAGCTGGCAGACCTAATTCGTTGCGTCCCCATCTAGCAATGTACTTGTCACCTTTAGGGCTACGAATTCTTTCCCATGTGTTGTGGGCAAGGAATCTTTGTGTTGAATTTACTTTAGTCGCTTATCTTGTCTATCCTCTTTGCAAGCATGCTAAGCTTTGTGTGGTTAGATTTTTTATGGAACCGTAGACTTACTCTGGCGCTTCGCCTGGCAAACTCTTTGTCCGTGATTCATATATAGGCTTTCTCCAAAACAGAAAGTTCAGCTGTCAGCTAACAAGTGGTTGGTTGTTAGGATTACTGTATTCCATCGTACTCAGTCATCTCGTCCGAATGGTCTATTTTGAGTTTATCCACAGCAAACTTGTTAAATCTTACCGTGTTTTGCACCTACAGTATCACGTCGGCGTACATTGCATTAATCTCAAGAGAGCTCAGAGTCAATTCCAAGCACTCTGTTAGGTAAAAAAGGTGCGGAATTACGACAGCGTTACACATCATACGACTGCACTCACACAATTCGAGGTGGAACATGGGGATTTGTGCTGTACATGGGCTCTTTTTCTGTCAAAAATAAAGAATAATGGATAACGCTCTCATCGAAATAGAGGAGCTTTTTGTTGAAGGCATCTTTAAAAATGCTCTCATTTGCTTGTTTACGTATGACGTATGAACGCTTAGGAAAACTTGCATAGGGTAGAAGTCAATATAAAGGATCAGAGAAACGCCCTGGACCTATGCGCCTCAAAGCAAAGACATGGCCTCCTTTTGTGCACGCCAGGAATTTCTTAATTAGGGCTGACAAGAATTTTCAATATTGTTAGTAATTATAGGTTATTGACGAGGGCGGCAAGTGCGATGTGGATTCGGGTCGATTATCTATGGACAAATTCGTATCCGCGGTGTTTTTGTTCATATTCGCTGATTTCTACCACGTAAAATATCGGAAGTTCCGTCAGACACACGAATGTGCTCTTGCTCAGTATCTGCGCAGTTCATCTTCGCGTTCAAGAATCCGTCGCACGACACCACGTCGAAGTCCCCGCGTCTTTGCAGTTCGACCGTGGTCTCCAACATGCCGACAAATCCCTATGTTACGAATTAGCTGCCTGTGTTAAATAAAGACAGTTCTGAAAAATGCTTTTTCGAATGTACATCTAATTAATCAAAGAGTGGTAGTGAGCAGGAGCATGAGATAAAATACTCCTCTCATTCCACAGTCTCTCCAGTTGTCCAGAAACATTCTGTGTTAGCAATAACATAAAAAGCTATGCGCATAATCTATAAAAGTGTTTCCCATTGGGACGTTCACTTGGCCTTACCAGTGAAAGATACTTAGGCTGAACAACAAACAGAAGCTCAGTTAGCGGATTTGCTTAGTGACTCAGTTACAATTGCTCCCATGTATCCCTGTCCTATGAAGAAAAACGAGTTTGAAGAATTGTGTTATGGATGAGCAAATTCAACCTTTATTGATAACAAGAAATTAACAATAAGAAGAAACAGTAGTAAATGGTAAGAAACGAACGGTACAAGAAGTTTTGAAAATAAGAAAATGGGTTAAAACAAAAAGCTGGGTGACCCCCAAGTTGCTAAACGGTGAGCTTTAAGAGTGCAGAAAATAAATGAAATTACTTCTCAACAAGAAGGGATGAATATTTTTTTGCTGGAACCAAAAGAATATAAATGAAACCAGATTGAATGGTATATGGGAGCATTCGAAAAATAGCTACATCCAGGAAGTCAGTGATACTAAGTCTGCTAGCAGTATCTCTCCCTTTTCGTGTGACTATCGTGTAAATTCAGCAACAATTTGAATTAAACATAGAGGTGTCATGCAAGGTGTTCCGATAGATAGAGTGCAGTGCATTCAACTCCCTTATCACCATTTTCTAAACCATCAACAACTGGAACTGGAAAAAAGTCTTGCAACAACGTAGAAGTGTGCTGCTCCTACAACAAATTAACAGAGAGAAATGGCAATGTTAACCGATAAAGTACGGCTTAGAGGAAGTGCACACTTGTGACTTGACTTCTGTGCTCATCCGTTTCCCTGTATTCTTTGGTGGGATGCAAAAAAGATAGACCAAACAGGGTTTCGAGAGAGTCGTTTCATCGTGCAGTTTGCAAAAGGAACAAAGTAAAGACTTGAGAATATTTAGAGTCTTTTCGAGGCTGATACGTCAGAGCCGTACCAACTTTTCGGTGGTATCGCCCGCTTCATCAGTGGCCCAGGCCCCACACTAAATCCTACTTTATAGAGGAGATTGGGAGATGTTACTTGTGGTGATAGCACGTGATACTGTGTTATCTACAGACGATGAGAAGGATTCCTACATATTCACTACCAGCGTAATTCATCGACTGAGTAAATGGTAGGTTTAATGTGGGGAGTGGTCCATTGATGAAACGAGCGACACCGCTGCAGCGTACGTATGGCTCTGATATAGCAATTTGAAAAAGGCTTTAAATTTCTCACAGATTATATTGAAAGTTTGAAGTGAGGCTTGAAAGCAGTCGCTGAGATGAAAAATAAAGAAATCAAGGGAGAGTAGAAGAAGCAGTTGATTAACACATTTTACACAGAAGACGAAACAAATTCTAGAGAAGCCTCTCTTTTGCGACGGTCCATTCTGGTGACAGAAGTTTTTTCCTGGAGTTCTTATATTGAATCGAAAGCGTGAGGTATATAGATGCTGTGACATGCTCCGTTGTGGAAAAACATGTTGTTTGTTAGCGATTTCTCGCTTGATTGCTCACAAGTGTCCTTTGTTCGAACAAAATCATTTGGTAACGAGGTTTGTTGCAATTAATCAAATGAGAAGTTGTTGGTAGAATAGCTACCTGGATCAATGCGGTTCTACATATACATTTGAAAAAAAAAACTCTCGTGCACAAAAATGAGTCACTGCAAGAACATTGGCGCCTCTACAAAAGAAGAGGCTAGGAGGGCTTTCAAATAACAAAATAAACTCTGCGAAAGCATTTGCATAATCAGATTACTGACTAAATAGAAGTACTCCAGGGAACTTTCTGCACTATCGGAAAGTGTCTGGTTTTTCCAATTAGGACTTCGACGTATATGCATTGAAGGACTACTAGATCATGCACGTACGCTATAGTGTTTGCAACGCACTTTATGGCAACGAGCTTGGGAAAGTTTCGCTCTAGATAAATAGATTCTGATGCTGAAAGTTTGAAGAAAAAGAGTTGTAACATGATATTATCTCCAGAACTTTCTTACATAACTCGTCAACACATTTAATCTGTTCATCCCAGCACTTCTTGCACACGTTTCACTTCTTCGCAATTATTTGCAACGATGCTCTTCAGATATTTCGCATGTTGTTTCGGTTGCTGTTCGAGGACTTCGCCTTCTTCATGGATGTGGTAAAATGGCCGGTTGAGGTGACTACGCTTGCGATTTTGTGGTTACCTCAGCGAAGTCGTCCCAATGTGAAATTGCGGTATAGCGTGAAAGGGTCACATCACGTTTTTTAACAGCGTGCATCACTACCCATTGCGCCATCTCTGCCAGTTGTTTTCTTACGAATAATATCTACGCATTAACTATTATATGCTGAGGTTACAACACTGTTTGACCAAGCAAAAAGCATATGAATTTTATCTTTCCAGGCTTTCTAGAAGGCGAAACTGCCAAAGTGTCAGCTATTTTGAATAGATAATGTAACAAAAGCCCTCTTCTGCTCATTATAAAATCATGAGCATAAGATCTTTGCATAGACCCTCAACGAAGAGCACGATGCTCCGTACTTGAACAGGACAGGCCACAGTAAAGTAATCTGAGAAGAGAGATGAAAACAAGATTTCATTAACGCAATTTCAAATATGTCGACCGAGAAGGCTGGTTAGTACGGATGCTATTTCGAGTCTTTGTCTACTCTAGAATGCTTCAGAAGTGTTTCCTTAAACCACTCCCATTGCAGATTTACTGGACCGATTATATTTTGATCGGCCACCTTCAAATCTTTTGTAGCAGTGTCTCTACCAATCACTTTAGATAAAAGCATCAAATCAGGAGAATGTGTCAATTTAATGTATGGCTGGAACGCGCAAGGATTTGTGCGGAATCCGCCTGCGATTGATGATTACCACATAAAAATCAGCGTCAAGGGAACTACTTAAAGAAAACTCCTTTGCTTTGATATTGAATATTGAACTACTCCTTCAATTCCAAAGATCGAGAATCTATTAACCCCTATGTGTATATCCAGTATAGCCACAGACAGAAAGCTCGGTGTTCGCGCAACAGTCGGCGCGATAGATCTGCAGATGTGGCGCATGATCCTTACAGTGTTGTAGTTTCGTGGTGAAAAACAGAGTTCTATCGTCACTCGGGGGATTCATGCTTAATAAATCGTGATCACATTGATCCACAATCCACTAAGCCAAAAACCTCCATAACCCTAGTAGAAAACGTTAGAGATGTGTTTTGGATCGCATAGTAAAAGATCCATTTTAAAACACTCACCGTTTTTGATATTTGGGTCTATCAATTATTAATTGAAACCAGCCGCTTAAGGTCAGTGCATCAGTGGGCTGTGCCTAACTCGGGCCGGAAAATCAGCCTGAGGTATGCTTCGAGGTCACGCGTGATTACGATGCACTCCTCTTTTCGGTTCATTTTCGGGCCTTTGCTATGTATCCAAAAGGCTTCTAATGTTTTACGCTCAGATGTTCTTGATTCCTGTGCAAGGATCGTGAATTTGACGTCGAACATTACTCCTGCATGTTTTTGGTCCATATGCGTGCCTAGTGGGGTTTTTGAATCACAGTTGCGTAACCCAGCTAGGTGCTCTTTTACACGGAGGAATAGTGGTCTACCCGTTTCGCCAATGTACTCATTTCCGCATATCTCGCAAGAGATAAGCTAAATTATACCCGATCTCATACAGTTGCCGTCTCTGCCGTTCGGACAAACTTTGCATTCATTGGTTTCGCAGAGGCGGTCATACAATCGGTTGCGGACTAATTGACGCTTTAGTGTTCAGCCCACTGATGCACTGACCTTAAGAGACTGGTCTTCAATTAATAATTGATAGACCCAAATATCAAAAACGGTGAGTGTTTTAAAATGAAGCTTTTACTATGCGATCCAAAACACATCTCTAACGTTTTCTGCTAGGGTTGTTGAGGTTTTTGACTTAGTGGATTGTGGATCAATGTGATCTTTCCAGGCTCTGACGAAGGCGACCCGCCGAAACGTTAGCCACCTCGAATATTGTGTATTCAAGCTGCATTACTGACTGTATTGTTGTATGCTTCGCTGATATTCAATAAATAACATTAATAACACCTCGGAACGGCTAAACAAAAGAAACTATTGTTTATATAAATAACTTTATCCGAAGAGAATCTTTCAATGTGAAAAAAATTTTATTACGACCCTTACAGCGCAAAAAACAAGCCATCTAGAAAATAAGACATACTTTTCAAATTCGATTGATTTCAGCTATCGAATGACTACTTACATTTCGAACAAAAGCAAAAAATACATTTTTATCAAAGGGGTCAAACAAAGTGGAGATAATCGAAAAGTACCCCATTTTTTCTTTTTTTATAGCGTACAACTGTGAAACCTTTTTCTTCATGATGTGTGACTATGAAAAACATTTTTTCATAGTGTCTAACGACACATCCACGACCTCTTCTATTTTATTTTTATTTCTTATTATTTCTTATATTATTACTTTATACTTTTATTATTTTTATCCTTACTGTTAGAGCGCACCGATGACACATTCTGGTATAAACGTATAGAATCTGAATTTTGGAGATTTCAGCTATTTAATGAGCATTAAGTTCTGAAAAAAGTCAACACGTTTTCTTGAAGTGGTCAAAACGGGATGAGGACATCGAAAGTGATCTAAATTTGCGAAACCTGAACTTCTTTTGACTGCTACAGTGCTGTGAAGAATCTTTTACAAAAAGCAAATGCACTGTTGATATTGCAAAAATTTGCCCTATCTAATGATTGTTGATTGCTTATGAAAAAAAAACTTTATCCGGCGAGAAATGCGCAAATGTGAAACAAAATTTTGTTTCGACTGTTACAGCGCAAAACAGGCCATTTAGGATTACAATACATCGTTCAAATTCATTTGATTTGAGCTATAGAATGACTGCTCACTGGAAAGTTTGCAAAAGCAAAAAGCACGTTTTCACTAAAACGCGCAAACAGTGTGGAAATAACGAAAAAGTACCAAAAACTGAGTAGCCCAGTCCTATACACTTAGTCCACCCATGTGGATCAACGTGCATCTGGCGGAAAATTTGTTGCACGTTTTGGGGAGAAGATGATAATGTACTGGATTTTGTGACACTGTACGCTTATAAGGCTAACACTTTTTTCATTTGTCTTTGTACTTACACAGCACAAGGGGATATCAAAGTGGATAACGACACAGTAGATTGAAAACCAGGATACCGGCTCGAACTCTTCGCCTGTAATCCCTCTTTAGAATCGAAGTAGAGCGCCTTAGCTTTGCTATCTTCAAGATTACAAAGAAAGTCATCTCAAGTGCCATTTTATGACATCCGTAAAAAAAGGTGAAATTATTGAGGAACATCTCAAACAATATGTGAAATTCCAAATGACATTGTTAGCTATGGAAATGAGGAGACACATTACACTTACAGTGGTTTAGCGGTAGGTGAGCTAGCTTTTCAGTGATCAAGTTTAAGCGAATACAGTAGCTCAAACGAGTTGTTAGATCGGAACTTTTGCTAATTTGGAAGTGAATGCTCAACTCCTTCAGCATAGCTTTGATGCCCAAGGCACTATTCTGAGCCACTCTAAAATGTGTTCTCATTTAATTGGCGACGTTCTTGCGAAAAGCCTGTCTTTGCTCACTGGTGTAGTTGCATCAAATGGTTGTAATTCTATTGCATGGCTATGCAACGACCTCCACAATGTTGATATCTGTAGTGACTCTCGCGGTAAATTCTTATAAAGTTCGCGATATACTTTTAATTGCTGAAAATCAACGGCTTTCTGCCATTTTAGCCAATTTCAATCCAAAAAACTAATGTTGGTGGTGTTTGGGCCAGCCATGGAGGAAACGCCACAGCTAGTGCTCTAAATAGCAGTCATACTATTCAAAGTGCGACATATGCACAAACGGATGTGCCTAACGATTTGATTCAATATGCAAAATGCTGTAGGTTCGTACATATCTTCAGGCACAGTGTTGAAGTGTAAGTATAACTGCACTGCTGTGAAACTGGAACTGTTATTACGCCATTGATCTACTCTAGCTATATTTTCGTACTTCAAACTTTTTTGGCACTTCACCTTTACCGGGCTCCATGACAGGACTGCGTTTGTCGAAACCGAGGCGAAGTTGAATACTGCAGTCAATGAAGCGCCTGGACTAGTGGATACGCCGCAGTCAGATAATTCATCACCGTGGATATATTGGAATTCAAGTCATTTGATGTCTGCTAAAACTGTAGGCTTGTACTCTGTCTAATTATGTGCACAGATTCAAAGCTTCCATCAACGGAACAAAATGTGTTTGAAAAGTGTCGTTATGTTTACCAACAACTTATCTATCAACTATCAACTATCAGCAACAAGCCTCACTTCAAACTTTCAATATAATCTGTGAGAAATTTAAAGCCTTTTTCAAATTGCTATATCAGAGCCATACGTACGCTGCAGCGGTGTCGCTCGTTTCATCAATGGACCACTCCCCATATTAAACCTACCATTTACTCAGTCGATGAATTACGCTGGTAGTGAATATGTAGGAATCCTTCTCATCGTCTATAGATAACACAGTATCACGTGCTATCACCACAAGTAACATCTCCCAATCTCCTCTATAAAGTAGGATTTAGTGTGGGGCCTGGGCCACTGATGAAGCGGGCGATACCACCGAAAAGTTGGTACGGCTCTGACGTATCAGCCTCGAAAAGACTCTAAATATTCTCAAGTCTTTACTTTGTTCCTTTTGCAAACTGCACGATGAAACGACTCTCTCGAAACCCTGTTTGATCTAGCTTTTTTGCATCCCACCAAAGATTACAGGGAAATGGATGAGCACAGAAGTCAAGTCACAAGTGTGCACTTCCTCTAAGCCGTACTTTATCGGTTAACATTGCCATTTCTCTCTGTTAATTTGTTGTAGGAGCAGCACACTTCTACGTTGTTGCAAGACTTTTTTCCAGTTCCAGTTGTTGATGGTTTAGAAAATGGTGAAAGGGAGTTGAATGCACTTCACTCTATCTATCGGAACACCTTGCATGACACCTCAATGTTTAATTCAAATTGTTGCTGAATTTACACGATAGTCACACGAAAAGGGAGAGATACTGCTAGCAGACTTAGTATCACTGACTTCCTGGATGTAGCTATTTTTCGAATGCTCCCATATACCATTCAATCTGGTTTCATTTATATTCTTTTGGTTCCAGCAAAAAAAAATATTCATCCCTTCTTGTTGAGAAATAATTTCATTTATTTTCTGCACTCTTAAAGCTCACCGTTTAGCAACTTGGGGGTCACCCAGCTTTTTGTTTTAACCCATTTTCTTATTTTCAAAACTTCTTGTACCGTTCGTTTCTTACCATTTACTACTGTTTCTTCTTATTGTTAATTTCTTGTTATCAATAAAGGTTGACTTTGCTCATCCATAACACAATTCTTCAAACTCGTTTTTCTTCATAGGACAGGGATACATGGGAGCAATTGTAACTGAGTCACTAAGCAAATCCGCTAACTGAGCTTCTGTTTGTTGTTCAGCCTAAGTATCTTTCACTGGTAAGGCCTAGTGAACGTCCCAATGGGAAACACTTTTATAGATTATGCGCATAGCTTTTTATGTTATTGCTAACACAGAATGTTTCTGGACAACTGGAGAGACTGTGGAATGAGAGGAGTATTTTATCTCATGCTCCTGCTCACTACCACTCTTTGATTAATTAGATGTACATTCGAAAAAGCATTTTTCAGAACTGTCTTTATTTAACACAGGGCAGCTAATTCGTAACATAGGGATTTGTCGGCATGTTGGAGACCACGGTCGAACTGCAAAGACGCGGGAACTTCGACGTGGTGTCGTGCGACGGATTCTTGAACGCGAAGATGAACTGCGCAGATACTGAGCAAGAGCACATTCGTGTGTCTGACGGAACTTCCGATATTTTACGTGGTAGAAATCAGCGAATATGAACAAAAACACCGCGGATACGAATTTGTCCATAGATAATCGACCCGAATCCACATCGCACTTGCCGCCCTCGTCAATAACCTATAATTACTAACAATATTGAAAATTCTTGTCAGCCCTAATTAAGAAATTCCTGGCGTGCACAAAAGGAGGCCATGTCTTTGCTTTGAGGCGCATAGGTCCAGGGCGTTTCTCTGATCCTTTATATTGACTTCTACCCTATGCAAGTTTTCCTGAGCCTTCATACGTCATCCGTGAACAAGCACATGAGAGCATTTTTGAAGTTGCCCTTAACAAAAAGGTCCTCTATTCCGGTACTCATTGACAAAAATTGGATTAGGCAAAGTTTGTAATTAGCTTACATTTTGTGCCGTGAAGCAGATTAGGAGACAAAAGACCAATCGGTATATTTGCGCTGAAATGAAAATCTACATCTCTTGCATCATTGAATCAATAGGAAAATGTCATGAAGTAAGAAACAATTTTGAATTAGAAGAATTCAGCTCTCACTAAATGCGACGAATAACCAGCACGGAGCTATTCCGAATTTTTTTCGGACTTAGGTATGAGTACATATGACATGAGAAAACAGGTTGATGAATACGAACCATCTGAAAGTGTCTTACACGATAGAATCTTCACAAAGATATCGTTATATATGCAGGTAAATTTCCATCCATTGAAGTTTGATTTCTTTTATCTGTGATGTTCTCGTAGTTCATCCCATAGAAAAGCTAGTGTTCAAGTGTTTTTCATAAGTCATCTTTGGTTTATTCTTTCCGTTATAAGTCTTTTATTTCTTAACACAATAAGGGAACAATACGAAGTGCTTCTTCTTTTCATTATTAATGTCTAGAAATGATGTAATGAGGATAACTGAAGAGCGTTTTCTACTGTACACACGGGACTTGGCAATCCTATTAGTTGCCACGTTTCACACCTCAACCTCAAATCTCTATTGAAACCAAATGCATCATCCATTGGAATGTATGTGAGCCCGTTCTAGTCTATATTATCCGTGGGACGCGAAAAACGGGGATCATTGATTTTGTGAGAGCGATACATTGTTCAGTCACTAGAGAGCGAAGCAAAAAAGATATCTTGAGCCAGAAAATGGAGTCAATCGAGTGGCGAATTCAAAGGAGTTTTCAATCGTGAACGGACGCTAGGTACGGCACGTTTGGTGTAAAATAAACAGCTAGCATCATAGTGTCAAAGCAACCTATTTAGTTCCGAAATTTCTAAACATAGAACGCACTTATTTTCAAATCATGGGAAATATCCGGGGCTCGTGTAACACATTATATACAGGTGCACTACAATTCACACTAGATCGGCCGTCGGGGTCATCCCGTGCACTGAGTTCACCAAGCTTTTCGCCCTCAACGCAACGGTATTAAAGTTTCCTGAAGGGCAAAACACTAAGTACACTTTATGGGTATACCACCGTTAGTATTTACTCGGGCCGTATAAGCATCAACCAGATCTGCGATGTTTGATGAGATCAAGGGCATTGCTCATCCATCAAGGACTTTGTGCTTTATCTCATATGGGAAGCTTACGCAAAATAATTGATGGTGTTTTCTTTTATGATTAGTCTTTGATAACTTCTCTCCATCTTATCTTATGAGTATCACTAGTATACATTCCACACCGATAACATTATTTTTGGCAAGTGGTTCTCGTATTACGTTATTTTAGAAAAAATCCATGTCTTTGAAAGTTTACGACGTACATTCTATGCTAAATCAACCCATTCCACCGTACAATTATAACTGAAATGAATTCGTTATCTACCAGTAGTCATTAAAGGGTGGAGGCTCGGCGAAGTCGTTTTTGATTCATCTCTTTCAATTTTTCGCTTTACAAAATGAACAAGGGTTTGAGAGGGGCTCAAAGGGCTTGGAAATGGTTTGAATGACTATATTATCGTGCCTATGAACACCACAATGTCCGCATAATACGAAATATGTTACGCTTTTCTTTGCGAAAGTGGGTTTGTCACGCCTACTGTGTTTTGCTAATGTTGAATAAACTCTGTCAACTGATTAGTTAAACAAAAAAGTGATCCTTCCAAAAGAGTGTTGTTGTAAATAACTATGCCATGTGAGGAGAAGTGTAATGACATGGTGGAATATGTGAAGTAGCAGCGGTTGTCGTCCCTCCAAAACAATAAGCACTGTCTCAACCAAATCGAGAAATTTCGTTATCACCAATAAAATCATTACTGTGCCGCTAATTGGTTCATTAACGAATGAGATAAGTAAAGGAACATGATCTTATTGTATTTCAATGATGAAGAGTTCCAAAAGTTAACTGCAATTATTGCAGCAACATTTGAAGAAGGATTTACGACTGAAACGCTTTTTGATGACAAGATGTACAGGCCTCATCCATGATGTCGAAAGAAAAACGTATTCCTGCAGGCAGGGCTGTGCGAAAATAACAGTTTGAAGTCTAGAGGTTCCAAACACTATGGCATATTCAGAAGACTAATCTAGTTGAAAACAATACCATCTAGCCGTTCATCAATATCTGTTGAATGAGGTGATCTGCTTGATTTGGAGAAATAATATATTCTAATCGCAAGGATATAAAAATTAAGTACCAGAGTAGAGAGATTGGTTACAGCAAACTGAAACCCTCCAACCACTCGCTATGAAAAAAAGCACTTCTGGAATAAATGCGACTAGGAGACGTAGTTGTAGAAGTCCGTTGAGGAATTACCTAAATTCTCCAAGAGTTTGCTAACTAGCTCTTTCTTCTTACACTGCACGGTAACATACCATCGTGGCAGTAATCCGTGCTTCACGACCACTTTGCCAGGTGCTGTGAATGCGAAGCAAACGTAGCAGGCTGAGGTGAGCCAAATGTATGGTGTGTGCACAGCCATCCACTTCCGGACGTCATCTGTCGGAAAGCTCCTGCTACCAGCACACGTCGAGCTAGTTAGAAGAACTGATCCTACTCAAGAAATGCTTACAGCTGTGATAACACAATATATCATCATTTTTCGACAAACATAAAAAAATGAATACAAAGACCTTAGGCTTATAAGTATTGCTATCATTATCAAAGGATGCAATAACGTCCAAATGCTCTCATATATCGGTACATCACGATTACTCCTTCCTAAGACACATGAAGAAGCACGCTGAAGCATTTGAAATAGTTTCTGGATGTGCCCTGTTACATAGTTTGATCTAAAGTCTGCAAGACAACGAATCAAATAAGAGAAGTATTGGTTCTTACGCGTCGTTCGAAGAAAAACTATCTAAGCAAATTATACGTAGTACGAAAACCAACGGCCTTTTTATCAGCACATTCGCCTACGTGGCGAAATTGGACCATTCATTCTGAGCTAGGATTAACGGCGGAACTCTATGATGATCCCAAAAAAAAGAATGTTTTAGCCTAAACGAGGTTGGTACGCCAGGGCCATACAGAGGTGTTTCGGAGGTTCGTCCTCCTCGTCAGTGACCCCCACATTATGCCCTGCATTGTAGCAATGAGGGAAGCGTATGTGGTATGTGGTGATGGCATAGTGTACAATACACTTGTCCATCACCATCAGTCGATGGTTTCGGCTGGTAGACCAGAACTAATCCATTAAATCGACTGTTTCTAAAACCTCGTAATAAACATTCAAAATAATTCCAAAAAAAACAGAATGTTTTAGCCTATACGAGGTTGGTAAGCCAGGGCCATACACCGGTGTTTCGGAAAATATGCACTTATAGTCCCGCCTCGTCGCACGCAGCGAGCAGTCTTTAGTGCTCCGAGTGATAAGAGATGCCGTGCGCTGTGAGATGGGTTGGCGGCGTGTCTTTGTCGTACCCAAAGGGTTAACGATGTATAATGAAGTCTAATTCTTGAAACACCTATCAGGAGAATGATGAAGGTCAACAGTTACATCTTTTTTTCAAACGACGGCGATTACATTATGTGTGGAGACTGTCGGGTTAGCTGACGGGAAGCATCTACCCAGCGATAGCTGGTAAAAAGGATAAAGCTTTCGGCGTTGATCAATCCCTGAGGGATGCGCCATGCATTCGACTTCAATTTTTAACTTCGTTTGAGGTGATTGAATGCATATCTGGCCATTACAATGACTCGCGGAGGCTTCCCGCTGAACCGAGTCAGTGCTGCTTATCCTCCCAGACAAGTCTGAGACCTGTCTGGTACCAATTTACCGACCCCGGAGGGATGGATGGCTTGGTGAGCCATGAGCGCGAGATCGAACCATTGACCTCGTGTGCGACGCAGGGCACCTCTAACCACTGCGCCACATGCGCTCCAAAAAAAAAACGGATGCCACATGCTGGAATCGAAACAGAGACCTTCTGTTTACAAGACAGACGCTCTGCCCCTGAGCCAATGAGGCGATAGCGGGTATACATGGTAAATATAGCTTCCCAAAAGCTAAAGACTTACCAAGAAGGAGAGCCCATCTCATTGCCAGCTGTAGGGAAACGGAAGGGATTTTCAAACAAGGAATCACCGTAGGCTGCATAGTGTCCAGTTATTAGAGCAACTGAATTAGAACAGTACAACGATTTAGGCGTGAAAAGATAAAAATAAGATTATTATCATATGTTCCCACTCCACGATGTAATCATCTACAGCAAAGAGATCCGAAGAGAAAATGGAGACACCTCATAGGATGTTATAAGACAACTGCAGAGTAGTACGATCAGAAATACGCTGCAAAATGTGCTACCTAGGTTATAACTAGATCCAACCATTGTAAATAAAGGATTAAAAATGAAGTTCTGGACACTGATAACTCCTAACGGATGTACGATGCACGCGATTTCAAACATCTAAAAGTTTACTGAATAATTATTTGGCCTATACAAGGCATGCTGGAGCCTGTCGTTGAACCAAGTCAGTTTTGCTACCGCCCTACCAAGTTTGTCACTAATATGTCGACCACAGAGGAAGGGAAGCTTTGTGAGTCCGGGGTGAAGGGCACTCCGATCCACGATGCTACACACATCCACTACAGAAACAACACAAGAAAGCATTATTTCTAAGTAAATTCATCTATAAAGATCATGATAAAGAAAACAGACATCATTTTTGCACACAAAGAAGAGATGATTGTTTGGTAGGTATCGCCACGAACGTGATAACGTGTTACGCATTGGCTTCAGTGCACATTTTGTGGAGTAACGACCATCTTCTCCATTCAAGGAATCTGATTATTAATCATAGTGCTTACGCACTGCTTACGTGGCCATCACTACCATGGACGGCATAGCGAAAGAAGAAACGAATGGAAGATGTGCAGGGGTCCGCAGAGTTCATGAAGACGGATCATCCAATTATCCAAGTAAGTAAGTAGTCACATTGGGCTTTACAGGTTCCAATATTTGCCAACGAAATCTACAAATCCACATCTACAAAGCGGATGCTTCTTATTAAAGTTCGATTCCCTGGAAGCTACGAAACGTCTCAGAATGGAAAGTTAAAGGGCTCGAACATCAAAGCATTTGAACAAGCCGGGACGTGATAAATTTGCTCATTGTTTCGTTAGCCTTCAACACTGTTTGAAGTGCAAGTAAAATCCCAAGAAATATACCTTGCTTTCAATTTTTCTGCACGCTCTTAATCTCTAGCGGAAAATAAATTTGGAAGAATCCTCTATGAAAGTCTCGCAACCAACAAAGTAGATTTCCTTCAAGTCTGTCATGTCCTCTGCTCCTCGATTACTCTAGTTATCAAAAGATACAATCTACAGGAATCAAAGATACTGACTGATATGAAAAATTTAAGCCTGTGCGGGTGTCGAGCCGGCATTTCACTCAATTGGGGCGCGTGATGCCGCTACACCACCAAGGCCATCGCTTTTATTATCCTTTCCGCTTCCAGAATAAGTGCACTGCGGGTTTACCTCCCGCTTGGGGTCGAACATTTTGGATATCATTCAGAATTCTTGGATACATCAAAAGATACTCACCAATTATCGAAAACTAGACTAGTCGTGAAAAATCTAAAGAAGAAAATGGGCTTTTTGTCTACATAATATGACTTGCTATCGATGAAGGGATGAAGCTCTCGGCGTTGGTGAACTCTGAGGGATGCGTCATGCAGTCGACTCGATTCTTAGCATCGCTTGAAGTAAATGAATTCGTATCTACCTTCGCAATGATTTGCCATGGCCCACGATGTATCAAGTCGGTGCTGCTATCCTACCAGACAGTTTGGTACCAACTCACCCAACCGTGGAGGGATGGAAGGTATGGTGAGCCAGCAACGCGGAATCGAGCCAATGACCACGTGTATGTCGCGGGCACCTCTAACCACCCCGCCAAATGCGCTGAATTATGATGCAAGGGAAATAAATGCAATATTAGTTTAGTCCGTAGTCGCATCATAAAGCAATGACTGGCGATGGCCTATTGGTTTATCAAGCAAGCACTGTTAGACTCCCAGACAAGTCTGTAACAAATCGCCGAAGGCGATGGGATAATGTAAAGCTTGGTGAGTCTGCGATGCGGTATCGAACTACGAAAGATCAGGAGAAGCAATTTGCCACAAATCGATCGACATACACGAATAATTTTGTTTATTTTCTTATTTACACCACCCCACATCACGATTTTTTATTGTGCGGATCTTAGTACTTCTAGCATTCAATTCGTTTTTCGTCTCCTTCTTGAATGACGTAGAATACTGGTCGAGTGTGTTTCCTTGCAATCTCGAGCATAGCCTCGCTGTGGCGTTCCATGGAGCGTTCTCGTTGACTGTTGGAGAGTGTTGGGGACGGTGCTTGGCTCCACGGGGTGCATCACAACCACTCGGCCACGGCACCTCGGCACAAATAATACATTTGTTGATTTACTGACAAGCTTGGAAGACGACGACACCATTAGGTCCTCACTCATAGCCACTTGGATACTCGGGCGGTCCGTCTTCACTGATAGCGCAGGTCTCAGAGCATGGAAGCCCTGCTGGTTTGAGTTTTTCGTTCCCTGGACTTACCGGGTAAGCCCAGCCGAGGCTTCCTCAGGTCGTCACCACATTAGAACAGTCGCCGGCCTTTGTAGATCGGAGGGAGACTGCCACCTTGCGAATAGTAGCCACCAAGACCACGATTATTTCTGCTACGGTTTACTCCTAGCTGCGCTTTTCGAGTAGGGTCGCCGGAGTTCTTCTCGACTTGGGTAGCCTTGCTGTGGGATCGATTCCGCGCTGTACTGCGCAGTCCGGCATCCGGGGACACCTTCCAGTCACGATGAGGCGCTAAGCCACTTAGGAGGGATGCTCGATCTCGACAAATCAAATCGATCAAGTACGACTGCTCGGACTAGAAGTCCTAAGGAAACCACTTGAAATGCAGCGGGCTAGTACATTTTCTCGACGTCTATTCCGCAATTACACCAATCACACAGTAAAGCCGTCGGCAATTGTTCGTTCGTTTGTTTTTGCTTATTTACTGATTGTTTACTTGTTTATTGTTGTTTAAGTGCGTTATAGTTGTAGCATCACAACACTTCGCTACTAAAGCGGTGAATTAGAAAGAGTTTCTCCCATTACTTTTATTTATCTCTTCGGTTATTCTGCAGTCTGTTATTGTTGTTATTTTATTTGATCATTTGTTTATTTACTTACACCATCCGTCATCACAGTTTTTTATTGAGCGGATCCCATAATGATCGAGCAGGTCTCCTCGCATTCTCGAGGATAGCCAGGCCATGGCGTCTCATAGGGTGCGTTGCTGACTGCTGGAGGCGTTGCGGTGTGGAGCTCGGCTCCACGCGCGCCTCGACGGGCATCGCAACCACTCGGCCACGGCGCCCTTGTTGCTGTTGTTGTTGTTTACGACTTATTAATGTTTACTTTTCTTTTTCCTCAATAGTCCATTTTTCTTCAAGAGTGGGTTATTTCCCAGTATAATATGCATATTTTCCTCTATGTCCTCGTCTTGGGCTAATTTCAGTAGTTTTCAGAATTCGGCTTAGTTGACGACAAACACGAATGAGTGGCGATATCTACGGTGGAGGTGAGAACATTCCATATTTCTATTCATTTCTTAGTCGATCTTTCTTTTCCTTTTTTATGTGCAAGATCTTTCTTATGACGATACAACATTTTCTAAGCCGTCAAGGTCTAAATGCTATACAGGCGCCTGTTTCGTCCTGCCGGGACTCATCACTGGCACCGTCCCTCGGTTTATCTGTTTTGAGAGCTGTTTTGCAATGTTATCGTATTATAGTGTTATAATGCCGGTGTTCTAAAAGCCACAAGCTCAACTGCCGGTCACCACAATGTCAGGTAATTGCGTCATCTGACTTGCGGTGACTTATTGCTCGGCGTCGATTCCTTCATAGAGGAGTGTAGCCTCAAGGGATCGGCCGAGCCGAAGGCGGTGCTACTGATGAGTTCCGGTAGGATGAAACAGGCGCCCGTATAGCACTTGGACCATCGATCATAACATGTTATATCCTTATGAGATCATTATTGCTTGAGCTAGATCTATAGCAAAGGGGTCGAATGGAGAATGAAAACGTTTGATAGTTCGCTAAAGTATAGAGTGGTATGCAATAACTCGACTTCAGTGGTTAGTTGAACTCGCGTTTCAGTCACACTGAAAGCGTGTGCTACCACTACACCACCAAGGCCATCGCTTTGTTGCCACTGTTTCTTCGATGTGACCTATCGTAGCTCGCAGCAACCAGTCTTTAACCCTTTCGAACCCGTGAACCCACAAGGTCTAAATCTCTATGTGACAATTCTGAACGGTCTATTCCATCTCCTTCGCATCTATAACCTTAGCGTGCTGCTTCTGACAATAGCAGGCCGTTGCGTCTAACAATGTCACGCTTCTGCGTCTGACGATGACACTGGGGGTTAGAGATAAGGGACCACAGGTCCGCGGTCTCAAAAGGGTTGACGGGTTTCTTCGCATAAGCACATATCCCTTTGATGACCAACGTTGAAAGGCAGGCGCGTCACGCCGTCACTTTCCCACGAGTGCGACTGCGCCATTACAGTAGATGAGTGAGATTTGATGTCGAGCGGCTTGGCACGAAAGGTGCCATTTGGTCATTGAGGAGATCACCTGTATCACCTGTCGTCCCGTTGATCGTCGAGTGACTCGAGCGGGTACCAGCAACTCTTCCATTTTTCCCTATCGCGTGCAAGAGTAGCCCAGTGGGTCCTCCTTGCTCTAGGAATTCGCTGAGCATCATATCTTTCTTCCATCGCTTTCGTGAAGAAATCGGACCAACGGGTCAGTGGTCTTCCTTTAGAGCGCTTGACGTCCCGAGGAATCCAGTCGGTAACGGCTCTCGTCCATCGGTTGTCGTTGAAGCGCATCACGTGTCCGGCCCACCTTATTTTCGATATCCTGGCGTGTAGAACGGCGTCTCTGATTTTCGATCGTTGACGTAGGTCGGAAGTTCGGATCCTTTGTCTCATTTGCGAAATACGAGATACTCCTAGCATCGACCTTTCGACTGCGCGTTCGATAACGGCAAGTGATCTTTCATCCTGCTTACGTAGCGACCAGGTTTCTGCTGCATACGTTAGGGCAGGGATAATTGTCGAGTCGAAAAGGTGGGCACGGAGTCGGATGTTCTTTGTCCTCTTCACTACATCTTCGATGCTCTTAAACGTTCCCCAAGCCGCTCGTTTCCTCCTGCTCAACTCTGGGGCTAGGTCGTTCATCATGTTGATTTCACGACCTAGATAGATGTAACTGGAGCATTCGGAAATTGTCGTTCCGTTGAGCGTGAATGGGGCATTAGAAACCCATCCGTTCCTCATGAACATTGTTTTCGTTAGATTCAGTTGAAGACCGATCTTTCCACAGGCGTTATCGAAATCAGTCAACATTCGTTCCGCTTGGCTGATGTTTGGTGTTATGAGAACGATATCGTCAGCAAAGCGAAGATGGTTTAATTGTCGACCGTCAATTTTCACTCCCATTTCGTCCCATTCTAATGTTCGCATGACGTTTTGTAGGGTGGCAGTGAATAGTTTTGGCGATATTGTATCGCCTTGTCGAACCCCTCTTCTTACGTCAATGGTGATATTGTTGTAGAATGGAGATATTCTGGTCGTGAAATCTTTATAAAGCTCACGAAGGATCATTATGTACCGAGTAGGGACGCCCTGGTTATCCAGAGCCTCTATAACCGCTTCTGTTTCCACTGAATCAAAGGCTTTTTTCAGATCGATAAAAGTGAGACAGAGTGGTTGTTTGTACTCTCGCGAAACTTCAATGAGTCTTGTGATCGTGTGGATGTGGTCCATGGTACTAAATCCTTTTCTGAACCCTGCTTGTTCGCATGGCTGTCCTTCGTCCAGTGTTCTGTCAATCCTGTTCAGGATGACTCGAGTAAAGAGTTTATAGACAACGGACAGCAAGCAGATTGGGCGATAATTGCCTATGTCGTGAAGGTCTCCCTTTTTGAACAACAATACGGTCTTGCTGGTTTTCCATTGAATAGGGACCTTGCATTCTGACAGGTAGCGAGTGAAGAGCCGAGCCAGGGTGTTGATGAGAACTGGCGGCAGGTTCTTCAGGTGTTCTGGTCTAATCCTGTCTGGACCGGGTGTTGTTCTGTTTTTCACCGACGATATAGCATGTCGGATTTCGGAAGGAAGGACCGGTGGAACGACATATTCGTCCTCTTTCAATTTATATGACGGTAAGAGAACATGGCTAGCGAAGAGATCCGAGTAGTACTGGTGGATGATTTTCTCCATAGCCCTTCTGGAAGCTGTAAGTGTCCCGTCAGGGTATCGGAGTGCAATCATCTTGGTCTTATAGTTGGCGAAGCCTCGCTGGGCTTTGCGAATGCTCTTCCCAGCTTCTGCAGCTTCTGCCATAACTGCTGCTCTTCTCTCTTTAAGGTCTTCTTTTATCGCTTCTCTGCATCGTTTCGCAAGTTCGGACGTAAGGTTTCGGTTGCCTGCGGCTCGTGCGATTCCACGTTGACGTATCAGCTCGAGTGTCTGCGGAGACAAGCGTCTCTTCGTGACCTTAGGACTTTCGGCTTTTTTAGCGCCAACGTGAAGATATTCAACGAGTCGATCGTATTCTTCGTCGATGTTGTCGACAACGGTATCTTCCCAAGAGCCGACTAATGATTTGAATACATCCCAGTTTATGGTAGTTCTGGGACTTCGTTGTTTGAATTTAGCGGCTTTCTCTCCTCTCCTCGAAAATCGGAACGTTGCGCGAAGGAGGCGATGGTCTGATCCCGTGTAGAACTTGGGAACAACAGCGACGTCGGTCAGGCAAAACCTTCGATTTACTATGATGTGATCTATTTCGTTATGGTACTCTCCATTGGGAGACTCCCACGTCCATCGCTGAGAGAGAGGCTTTTGGAATTGCGAGTTACCATGGATGGTTTGGGTCGTCATGATAAACTCGGATAGCCTCTCACCCTGTTCATTCCATTCTAGTCCGTGGGTCCCTATGTGACGTTCTTCAGACGTTCTTCTAGGTCCAATTTTTGCGTTAAAATCTCCGACAATGACCTTGAAGAATGTATGATCTTCTCTGAAGAATTTTTCGAGGTCCATATAGAACGCTTCGACTTCGTCTTCGTCATAGCTTGATGTTGGTGCGTAAGCAACGAAGATGGTCAAAGCCGGCATAGAACCACATCGTTTCAACCGTAATCGTCCGATGCGGGTTGTTAGTTGTTCGAACGAATCAATGTTCACGGTCAAATTCGATTTGACGAGGACGCCAACGCCACCGACACCTCTGCGATCGCATGTTCCAAGGAACAGTTCTTCTCCGGTGTCATAGACAGCGTGAAAAGGATGGCGCCTTCTCGTCTCAGCCAGGCCAATGACGTCGTACCTTATTCTTCTTGCTTGAATCAACAGATCTTCTACAGCGGATTGTTGAGCAAGGGTTCTTGCATTGTAGGTACAGATCGTCATTTTAGTCCGTTTCGATCTTGGCAGCCTAGTTCGGCCCTGAGATTTTAGCAGCCTCTCCGTACTCGTCCTACCTGGCGCTGCCGTACCAGGGGCTCTTTCGGGGTCAGGGGAATGAGGCCCATATTTGTTACTGTTTTTGGCATTTTTGATACCCAACGTGTAGCTTGCCAGGCTCTAAACGTGGGGGCTGGGTACTCACGAGTAGCTTGCCAGTCTCTCTCGGAGGAGCGGGAGGAGCTTATTTGTTGGAGGCGACTCCTAACCGCCTCCCATGTACTTCCCAGCCGCTTGATTGCAGGCTTTTGGCCGACTTGACTCGTAGAAATAGAGTTTTGTCAAGTCGGCACTGCAGAAGCAGGGAGCTCGTCCCCTGAATCCACCTGCGTCTCTGGGAAGCACACGGTCGCTTTTGGTTCGCGTTTTATTCCCCTATCCACCACCTGGGGACGCGCCACGTGCCCTCGCGACTAACCGGGCGGGATCCCTCAAAGAGGGAGGTCCGTGGATCATCGCCATTAAATTCAACTTAGCTGACAGCTAATCGAAATGATTGATCTATTTGACTCAATATTTCAATGTTTTCAACGCAGTATTTTGATGTTATGAAGGTCATTAAGAAGTATAGATTGTAGATGTGGTTATCGAAGAAAGAGTGATAACGAAGCGGTCGCCTTGGTAGTGTAGTGGTAGCATGCTCCCGCGGTTTGGGTGGAAATCGGGTTCAAGTCCCGCCTGAGGTTTAATTTTTGCTTAATACTCTGTACTCTTGAGTGATTATAATAGCCACGCATCACTGTTCAGAAAGCTGTAAAAATGTTGAGTTCAAACTGTCTTGTAGTTGATATTAGAGGTTAGTTCAAAGACGTTTTAGACGAGGTCGGTGGTATAGTATTTGATGCAGGCTCACACAGTTTTCGTGTCGGATTTGCTGGAGAGGAATATCCAAAGGTTTCCTTCACCTTTTCTTTTTGTCTAAAGTTTCAAATGTCAGATAGTTTTCTGTTCGTTTTATACAGGGATTTCTTTTTTTTCTCTCATTTTTCTCCTTTTTCATGTTTTTTTTTCAGACTGAGTAGATTCTATAAAAGCGTTTAAATGTTCATGTACTAGGGCGATATGCCGTCTTTTGTGGCCGTTCGAGAGATTGAACCAGATGGTGATATTGAATCGAAAGAAATAGCAGAATCGGACAACAATGTGAAGTCGAAACGAAATATCTTTATTGGGACAACAAGCATTGTTGTTCCAAGAGCCAACACAACAATACAGAGCTTCATGAAGGATGGCATGAGTGAGTTACTTTCAGGATAGCATAGCTTCCTATTGAAAAAGTCCTATGTTATTCCAGACAGAAACGACAATAACTCTTCTTCAAAATAAAGACCATCGTTTTCCACGACTTTCTGCCATCGGTCCGCCAAGATTCGGATCTTGGCGAAGTACTATCCTTTTAACGCTGAATCAAAGAACTGCTGACATGTTTCTTCAACTTCATCAAACAATTCAAATCAGCGACCCTTCATAAAGTGTTGCAATGATCGTCGGAAAAGGCCATAGTCGGATGAAGCGCAGTTTGTACTGTAGGCGGGATACGGCAGAACCCCGACTGTTTTTCCCTTCAACTTCATCAATTAACTCAATCCGCTGTGAAGCTTTTCTCCAATAATGACGCAAGAAAACACAAACTTTGCTTCTATTGTTGGACCTGACGCAAATAGTATCTAGGCCTTCAGTGGGAAAATCTCACACAAGAAACTGCAATAATCCCATGATATCCATGAAGTTATCCCATGCTTATTGAAGTGCTTCAGAACTTTGTTTTCAGCTGTATTATCTTGCAGTCGAGGACTGGGAAATATTTGAAAATCTATTGGACTATTCGTACAGTAAAATACTCCACAGTGAAGCTCAATGTCATCCGGCTTTGTTCACCGAAAGCGCTGTGAGTTTAACGTTTATTCTCATTCAAGAATCAGCAAAATGTGGCCGATTTTGAGTCAATCTACTAGGATATCGCTTCAGTGGAACGATAAGTCGAAACGGGAACGTCTAACGGAGTTGATGTTTGAGAAGTATGACATCCCTGCATTTTTCCCGTACAAAAGTGCTGTTCTAACAGCGTGAGTTTCCATTTTCATGCATTTGATATATTTTGTGACATCTTTGTTTCGGGAGCCTGTGAGCGTGTGGCTAGCAATGCTCGGCACCCCTTGACGTGAAGTAGATCCCCCCAAATCTCCAGCGCTCTCTTGAAGTCAGCAGCAGACGCTGCAGCCTGCCTATCCTCTAGATTTGCCCAGTGATGTAAAGTTATGTGCAAAGCTTTTGCGTCAGGCGGGACTCGAAAACACATCTCACTCTACCGGGGAGCGCGTGCTCTAAGCCGTTCCAGTGCTGACGCCCGTTTTTGCCATCACACTTTCTACGCTGCAACCTATCTATCTGTTAGCAACCATCCGTCAACAGTTTGACCCAGGTAGTCGCAATCGACATTGAACCCGATCGCGCTTACAGATATTGGGTATTGAACGATTGAATCAAATTCTTTCTTATTTAGCCGCTCTTAACTTTGGTATTATCTTCTAGATATATCCAGTGATGTTACGTTGTAGCGTAGGAAGAGAGATGGAAAAACCGGCGTGAGTAGTGCAACGGCTTAGAGCACGCGTCCACGTATAGAGTGAAATGCGGTTTCGGGTCCCGCCTGGCGCAAAAGTTTTGCACATCACTCCACATCACTGGGTATATATAAATAGAACATCGTGCTGCCGCTGAAACCGTTCAATGAAAAAGAATTCGATTTGATTATCCCCTGGGTTGTTAGAACATATGTTAAATTAGTATTCTGCGAGTTTTATGAAAAGAACAAATCAAGCGATGCACGCGGAGACGAAATGGATACTTGAAGTGCCAATACTCGCACAGTAAAAAAGTAGAACTTGTGATACGGGTCAAATGAAGTGACATTTTTTCATACTTGCTGTTTTGTTATTTATTCTTTACACATCCAAAATCACAGTTTACTTTGCGAATCCCAGCGCTCACAGCATTCGCTTCGTTTCCTCGCAATCGTCCTCCTCAAAGACGTTTGAAAATTTCATATGTTCCTTCGATTAGTGCTTGGAAACGTAGTCTTCTTAGTTGTAGAGTGCTGTATGAGATGAGTTGCAGTGCAATGTTGGATGTAATCGAGCTAAAGCGTTCCTAAGTCTTCAGTTGATTGATTATGAAAAGTGTTGGGAGTGAATAGGACCAGCGATTTGCTGATCACCTCACCTTCTAGGATACTGCATCAATAACGACTACAACACTTTTATTTCTTGTCATGTAATCTCTTAAGCACTGGTCAGACGTTACTTTAAGGTTTGCAAACGGTCGAACGAGTGGTCTCGTTGTGGATAGTGGAGCAACACAGACATCAGCTGTTCCTGTCTATGATGGGCATGCTCTAACACATGGTACGAATGAAATGTTATCGTTACATCATTTTGTCATGCAAAGGCTTTTCTGAGGAGTAAATGAATATTTAGCCGTTGTACGGTCACCGATAGATGGTGATATCATATGTGAACAACTACAGCATATGTTGGACGAGCAGAATATAGAGTTAATACCAATCTACAAGATAGGAGGAAGGTGAAGTGCCGGAATTTTTCGACATGAGCTTGTCGTGATTTTTTCTAGTACATCACATCTTTCAGGAGGAGGTTAATGAAAATGAAGCACCACGTTGGACAAAACGAAAAGGTCTGCCTGAAGTTACAAAGAGCTACGATAAGTTCATGAAAAAGCAGGTGAGATGTCTACATCGCTAGAAAGGATAATATGGAATTTCTTTTATTTGTTTTTGTAGAGAAAACATTCACAAGTATTTTCTGTATAGATTCTCGAGGACATGGCCATCTCGATCTTGCAACTATGTGATACTCCTTTCGATGTAGAGTATGCCGAGAAATTGCCATCTGCGCCATATTCATTTCCAAATGGATTCACCGGAGTAATATCCTACTTGAACTTCTTTTCTGCTTAGTCTTCCTTTTGTGGTCTCCAGATGAACTGTTTCTTTTCACAGGAATTTCTCGCCGAACGAATGAAAATACCGGAAAGCCTCTTTGATTTGAAGTATCTTCGTAATGCATTAGTAGCACAGTCGACGTTATTAAATGTGACACAGATAGCTACTACAGCGGTAGAATGTGTGATATCGACATTCGTTCAGTGAGTAGATTAATTGTCTTGTTTCATTTGATTCGTCATAAGCTTGCGAAATCTGTTTTAATACTCAGTTCAGACTCTATACAGCGGACTCATGGTTACTGGTGGAAATTCACTTATTGTAGGATTCACCGAAAGGCTGAATCATGATCTAGCTCATAAGTGCCCGCCGGTGAGAAAATCGTATTCTCATACTTCTGTCTAATCAACAATAATTCTTTGTGCAACCGCTCTTTTAGCTGTCGTATGCTGCTATAACATTACCAAAAATACTGATGTGCAATGCTTTGAACGCCAGACACTAATCGGTACTGTCCTGTTATGGAGGCGCCACTTGAGGCCCTCGGTAAGAACGTATTTTTGCTTCTGCAGAACCTTTTTTTGGTTTATCGATAGCTCAAATCAAGTGAATTCCATTGGCATAATTAATTCCTCAAATAGCTTACTTTGGCGCTGTACCAGTCAAAATAAGTTTTGTTTTTCATTCGAGGAATTCTCGAGAAATAAGAGTTTTCTTGTAGTGAACTTCTGATCGTCAGATAGAGAAAATCTTTCCGATTATAGAGGTATACATGGCTTTCGGAAAGGATTTCTTCGAGCTTTCAACGACCGAAAGAATATTGGGTTTTCCCAAGACCGACTATCAATCAAGCTCGGCATAGTAGGAATATATCAGTAGTACTTTTGTTCAGAAGTTCTGAGGTGTTAGCTATAGTATTTATTGAATACTTATAATGCAGTACAATACAGTGGGGCATAAAAACAGCATAAATAGTACAACAATCGTGATGGCTTACGTTTCGGCGAGGTTCGCCATCTTCAGAGCCTGGAAAGGTCAATTGATTCGCAAGATCCAGTCAAAAGCCTCCACAACCTCATCAGAAAACGTAAGAAACGAGTTTTTGGATTACATAGTAAAAACTACATTACAAAAACACACTCACCGCTTAGATGTTTTAGGTCTTTTAGTTATTTATTGAAGACCTGCCACTTAGAGTCAGTACGTAAGTGAGACTGTGCCTGACTCAGGCCAGGAAGATTAGCCTGGGGTATGGTGCCAAGTCACGCGCTATTACGAGACATTCCTCTTTGCAGTTCATTTCGGAGCATTTACTATGTATCCAGAAGGCTTCCAATGTTTTACGCGTGGATGTTTTTGATTTCTGTGCAACGACCGTAGATCTAACGTCAAAATCTACCCCTTTACGCTTTCGTTCCTTGAGCGTGTCTAGTGGGGTTTTTATGTCGGAGTCACGTTTTCCAGCTAAGTGCCCTTTTACACCGATGCAGAGTGGTCGTCTACCCATTTCGCCAATGTATTTCTCTACGCATGCGTCGCAAGGGATCAGGTAAACTGTACTAAACCTCTTGCAATCGCAGTCGCTGCCGTTTGGGCAAAATTCGCAGTCTTGCGTTTCGCAGAGGCGGTCATAAAGTCGGTTGCGGACTAAATGGCCCTTTGGTGTATTCGGTGGTATCTCGACTACTGCTAACGATTTATCCAAACCTGCTCTTTTTATGCAACGTTTTAATAGCTATACATACTTTGTTAGAGATAAAAGGCAGGATGAATGGAACCTTATCTTCGCCAGGCCTTTCGTTTGGGGTGTCGAATTTCCTCTTATCCTGACCTGAGGATCCCCTACCGTGCTGTAGCCATTTGAGATGGCTATTTTTCGCGCCAAGCCTAAGGACTCTATCCTATGCTCTTTTTCTGTGCGCACACTAACAGCTGTTCGGAATATGTTTTTATAAGTGCGCATTTCGTGTGTCCATCTCCTCTTGTGTTGAGCAGACGACAAAACAATCATTTATAAACTTACAGTAGAGTAATGGCCGGAGATCGGTTATTGGGGCCTCTACTTTAGATATAAAAGCCGTAGCAAAGATCGGAGCTAATCGTTGACCCATTGCCAGCCCTCTGATCTACCCAAAATATATGAGCAGTTTAGCACTCTTTTGATGTTTACCAGTGAAAAACCTAAGTCAAATTGGCTGCCAATTTGAACGTTCAAGTCAACCTATTCCAGAACTCCTATAACACCAAATGGTACCGCAAGTGAAGCAACAAAAACATTCTAGTTCATTAACCTATCTTCTCATCCGTCGGACACAAAATGCGCACTTGTGAAAATCATGTTTCGAACGGCTGTTAGTGTGTGCATAGGAAAAGAACATAAGATTGAGTCACCAAGCCTGGCGCGAAAAATACACATCTCAAATGGCTACAAGACGTTAGGGGCTGCTCAGGTTGGGATTAGAGGAAATTTGGCACCCCCAAACGGAAGTCCTGGCCAAGATAAAGTTCCATTCATCCTGCCTTTTATCTCTAACGAAGTAAGTGTGGCTATTAAAACGCTGCATAAAAAGAGCAGGTTTGGATAATTCGTTAGCAGTAGTCGAGATACCACCGAATACACCAGAGGGTCAACTAGTCCGCAACCGACTTTGTGACCGCCTCTGCATAACGAAAGACTGCAAAGTTTGCCCAAACAGCAGAGATGGAGATTGAATGAGATCTAGTGCAGCTTGCCTGATCTCTTGCGAGGCATGCAAGGAGGAATACTTGGCGAAACGGATTGACCACTCTGCATCGGTATAAAAGATCACTTTGCTGGGAAACGTAACTCAGACCTGAAACCCCAGAAGCCACGCATAAGGAACAGAAGCATAAAGGAGCATATTTTGACGTCTAATTCACGGTCTTTGCACAGGAATCAAAAACATCCGCCCGTTAAACTTTGGAAGCCTTTTGGATACATAGTAAATGCCCAAAAGTGAACCGCAAAGAGGAATGCCTCGAAATAACGCGTGATCTCGCACCAACCTCAGGCTCATCCTGGCCTGAGCCAGGCACAGTCTCACTTACGCACTGACTCTAAGCGGGAGGTCTTCAATGAATTACTGAAGACCTTAAGCATCTAAGCGGTGAGTGTGTTTTTGTTATGAAGTTTTTACTAGGCAATCCAAATGTTCGTTCGTTAGCTTTTCTGCTGATTTTGGAGTCTTTTGACTAAATGATTTGCGAATAAATTTGACCTTTCCAGGCTCTGAAGGTGGCGAACCTTGCCGAAACGTAAGCCATCACCATTGATGTACTGTTTATGCTGTATTTATGCCTTACTGTGTTGTACTGCATTACTTTATTCAATAAATACTACATTTAACACCTCGGAACTGTTGAAAAGAAGTACTACAAATATTGGGTCTCACACTCAGTGAGCACTTCTAGTCGGCTAGGGTGTGTGTACAGCTGTAATATCAAAGAGCAAATACATTTCTTAGTCAAAAAGTTTTGCCCTATCTAATGGTTGAAATCTTGTTATACAAAAACTTTTATCAGGCGAAAAATCTTCAATTGTGAAACAAAATCTCATTTTGACCAGTATCGCGTTAAAGACAAGCAATATGAGAAATAAAATATACCTTTAAAATTCACTTGATTTGAGCTATTAGATAATCATACTTTCGTCGGATAGCTGCAAAAAATACGTATATACCGAAAGCCTCAAATGTTGCCGCCATAATAGAACAGTACCCAAAAATCAAACTAACATTTCCCACTTTACGGGAGCGCTGCTACCCGAGCAGACTTTCTTGGCTCTGTTTTGATATCACTCTTTCTACGACACTGTATCGATCTGTCAACAACCATCAGTGCTTTGGTCTAGTAAGGTTAGCATGCGTCTCCGAATAAAATGAAGTACGGTTTCGATTCCCATCTGAGGATTGAAGTTTTCTGCGTCAGTTTACAAGATTGGATACATAAATTTTTCTTTGTCGCTCAGCAAGATTGGATACATAATTCTTTATACTTCTTTGATGCTTATAGGTTTTTGTGTACCTTCGTACTGAACGTCAGTTGCCTTTGTTCACACCATTCTACTTGTGCCCTACATGTTGAAAATTAATTTTAATAACAGTTATGAATATAAAGGCAATAAACGAAGTTTCTTTAGACAATAAAACTTTGTGTTTCCGCTGCTCCAGCGCCTGTGGAGAGACGATTTGGAGCTTGGATAGGAGGCTCGATTTTGGGATCACTGGTTTGTGATTACTTCAATTGAGCTTGTTCCAAGTATCGACTATTTACAGTACTTTATTATATGCTGTAGGGCCTCAACCTTAAGTTAGGTACTACGTTTATTGGACTTCCGAACACTCAAATATCTTTATGAAAGGGTCTAACACTGCTAATAGATGACTGAACTTTATGAACGACCTCCATTCTTCTTTCAATCAGTGACCACTCCGCTCGGACTTTGCAGGGCAGTCAGGAAGTCACCTTGGTCCTGCATCTGATGAGGTTCAGTCGAACGACACCGTACACTTCTCAGTCTCTCCTCAGTCAGCGCCGTTAATCCCCCACTATTCTTAAGGTCTCTTTGTAACCCCTCTGTGAACAATTTGCAAACTTGGAATTGCGTTGGTAGTTGTCTGGGCTTAAGGTTTGATTGCATAGACTTATCATTTCGATTTCTAGAGCAGTTTATTGAGGTGCCTTCGTCCATGTTCATTTCATCGTAGTACATGGGTGCTAATGGAGAATACTCCAGACGTCGTTCTAGAAGCACCAGTTACTGTTGGAGTTTCTATTACTAATCTTATTGGGTCGATCTCTCCAGAACGTTTCATTCTGTGCTTACAAGTTGGGTTGCTCCGAAGGTATTTCAATTTTTCTGTTTCGAACGCAAGAGCTTCGTTTTCAACTAAATTTCCATCCATTTGGATTAATTTTTTATATACCACTTCGAAAGTGCGCATGTGGAGCAATGGTTACAGGTGCTCTGCGTTGCATACGATATCAATGGTTCGACCTCGAGCTCATA